>OY992876.1:155630667-155656337 GCA_963921405.1 Cepaea hortensis
TGCAGCTGTGTTTCGAGCGTGGTTTGTGGGATTGGAGAATTGCGCCCGTAACCCCTTTGCCACATCCCTGGTTTTAGTTGTCCTCTGTTTATTATTGTGTGTTCATCTTCATTTTGTTTACTTTTCCTTCTAATGTCCAACAATTGTAGAATTTTGTTTGTCATTCATTTCTTCTTAGCTGTCTTCTTTATTGCTGGTATTATTTCCTTTGATGTCTGTTATAGTGATTCCTTTAGCATTTGCCATTGTTCTTCTATGCAGCCCATTTTTGTCTATAGTTCTGTACCAATACTGTACAGTAACGGCATATTTCAAATTTGTCACACATTTTCTGATTTGATTCAAGCATTGCCACATCTCAAGCTGAACAGCGCATAAATGTCTTTGAATATAAATGTTATAGACGGGTTCTAAAAATATCTTGGATACAGAAAAGAACAAATACATCCATACGACAAGATCTTAATGTTGAAGAAGGTTGGCTACTAAAGACGATAAAACAAAGAAAATTGAAATATTTTGGTCACTTGAAGACAACATATTTTTTTTAAAAAAAACAACAAAAAAAAAAACCAGCCAAACAGAGACCACAAGAACACCGCATGACGAGAACACAGAAGAACCATTTGACAATTACACCATTAGAGAATTCCTGTTTTCGGACGACCAAGCACTAATAGCAGAATCTGAAGCTGAATTACAAGACCACATAAATAGTATAAACGAAATATGTAGGGAACATAACATGAAAATTAGCACAAGTAAAGCAGACGTAATGATTATAACTAAAGAAAAATAAACACCAACAATTCACCTAAACGAACATCCATTGAAACAAGTAAAGAGTTTCAAGTACCTAGGAAGTATAATATCATCAAATGGCAAATCACAAGACGATATCGAAAAAAGATGCAATAAGGCAACCCAACTCATTGGACAAATGGCACCAATACTAAAGAACAAACATGTATCGATAACTACTAAGAAAACACTTTACAACACAATCTTCCGACCAACTCTATAATGCCTATGCCAAACCTGGACAATGACAGAAAAATCACAACAACAGAACTGAGATTCCTGAGAAGAATACTCAATGTATCAAGAAGAGATAAGATCAAGAATGAAGAAATCAGGACTAAAGTGGGGGTTATAGCTGCGCTAGATTTTATTAGAAGGCAGCAAGTCAAGTGGTTTGGCCGTGCAAGTAGATTACCAACTAACAGTATACCACAAGCAATGATGTACAGACCAGATGGAAGCAGAGGAAGAGGCCGACCACGTAAACGATGGACGCAGGGGAAAACAGTCCATGGAAATATCGATACATGAAGCTCATAATCGGGCACTCTCCCGCTGTTTATACTTCACCTCGACACCGCAAGGTACAAGAGGAACATGAGACACCTCAAGGTACAAGAGGAACATGAAGAGATGAGATGCGATGATATGAAACGTCATGATAGTTTGGATAGAACAATTATGGAGGGATATATGCCCGGGAAGAGAGGAAGAGGAAGGCCACAGAGAATATGGATGCAGGATGTGGCAGATGATCTCCGGATGGGTGTATCGGACGCCGGTCATCTCGCTTATGACAGCGAAATTTTCGGGAAGGTTATTATGGGAGCGAGGTTCTGCAAAGGACATGCTACTGAATGAATGAATGAATTGCCAAATCTAGCTTGATTTTCTCAAAGCTCTCTTTAATTTCTTCTGTTGTATTCTTAGTTTTCCAATCACTTGTGCATGGTCACTTTTGCCATCTTCTCCTAGTCTTTGTAATTACGAACCTTAACTGTTTAAGCGCCATGGGATGACTGATCGTCTTAAGCGATTTCCCGTATCAGCCAAGGTAGTTTTCCCTACGCAACCCCCTTTTATTTGACATATAATTACAATATGCCTGCTATCTTATTAACAACTTTTAAGTCATAACTGTGACACACCCCTACTTCTCATTTTCCGCCATCCATTTTAGAGTGGTCTAAACCTACTTTTGGTTTGACACAGAATCCGTTAAACTGTTTAGAAATCAACTGATTATTAGTATGTCATCAATTTGATTATGACAATTGTTTTCTGGACTATTCTGTGAGGCAACGGTGTTTTGGGTGTTACTGAAAAATGGTATTTCCGATGATCATGCGAGGGTAAGTTAATAAGTAAGTTACAAGTGGCTGTAGAAAAATAACTAAACAGAATAACAACTTGAAACCAGTTTATTTTTTATACACACATTGTCCCTTTATTTCTCAACATAATTTCCACCAACATTGATGCACTTATTCCATCTTTTTGTGAGTCTTCCCAAACCGACGGCATAGAACTGCGTGCTCTATTTTCGAAACCATTTTTTCTCGTCACATTCAACTTCGGCGTCATTCGCGGAATGACTCCCGCCAACGTGGGTTTTCAATGTTTATGCTGACAAATGTTTATCCCGTAAAGTAGTGCATAGCTGGGTAGAAAACGTTATGTGGGAGAGTCAATAAGTAAGTCACAAAGTTCTGTGGGATGGCAGGTAAATGACAACAAAGTACGCAGTTCTATGCAGCCGGTGTGGGAGGACTGATAATGCGATGGGATAAGTGCATCAATGTTGGTGGAAATTATGTTGAGAAATAAAGGGACAATGTATGTATACAAATAAACTCATTTCAAGTTGTTATCATATTTAGTTATTTTTCTCCAGCCATTTGTGACTTACTTATTAACTTACCCTCGTATTATGTTCCCTTGCCTATTCGACCAATATTTCCCCTCTCATTCTTCCCTCCATCTTCATCTCTTTCTTCTCCAACTTTGACATCACGTTGTAATATAGGCAATATCTGTGTCACAGAGCCGGCTTTTGTGAACACTCACATTAACCTCAATGATAACATCAGCACCCGCCCATGTTGTCAATGGTCGAAAACACGCAGATTTCTTGCGTAAAACATGATCATTATTACCATCATGTGCCATGCCGATACGCCTAGGCGGCCATGTTTTGCTATTTCAGTCGTGGATCAGTTTCGCCTTCTTGTCTCGACCATGCCACGTGGCCAAGTCACCCAGATATTTAATTCTCTGCATTCCCCCTTATTCTTTTCACCTCAATCTTGCCAGTTGCCACAAAATTCTCTGATTTATTTCTTCATATAACGTGTCCAAACAGAGCGACTGTCTACGTCTTATTTCTCTAAACAATTTACGGTGTTTTTTTTTTTTGCTTCTTGTAGGACTTGGCCATTGGTTTTTCTGTCTGTCCGTGGTATTCTTTTATTTTCCTAAGAAACCATATTTCCACTGCCATCAGATGTTTTTCAGCTTGTTTGTTCATTGTCCACGTTTCACGTCCATACAAAAGAACAGGTTCTATGTAGCACATCAACACTCTTTTTCTCGTTGTAAATGACATCGATTTATTGGTCAGTATGTTTTTTGTCTTGCAAAAGGCTACCTTCGCCATGGCGAATCTTGTTCTAATCTCTTCAAGGCACCTCCTATCAGATGTTCATGACTGTTCCGAGATAATTGTACCGATTCACTTGTTTAAGAATATTCCCATTTACTTGTATATTACATTATGGTATTTCTTTCTTTCTAGTGACGATCATCATCTGTGTCTTCTTACAATTTAATTCATAACCATAGTTGTTCACAGTGTACAACAACCGCATCTACTAAATGTTGCAGATACTGCACATCGTCTGCAATCAATACTGTATCATCCGCATATCTAACGTTATTGATGTTACGTTCCCCCAGTGGTGATTCCTTTCATTCTTAATGTTATTAATGTTACTTCCCCCAATGGTGATTCCTCTCACATCAATTGTCGTTGATGTTACGTCCCACAGTGGTGATTGCGTAAAACATTGGACCATGTTACCCCAGCCGTGACATTTAACAACACAAAGGGCTTTTTTCCACGCTATGAGAGGCATTATTCCACAATACAATATCCTTGCACTAACTGTTTAGTCAGACTTCTTGCGCTGTCTTACATATTTGTACTATTTCTCTGTGCTAGTTAGTTGCATATCCTTTATAGGACGTCGCAGTCAATCCCACCATCATTTGACTGTTTGTGATTTCTTGCCAAGTTTACGTTCAGTTGTTTGCTATTGTTTTCTGAAAGACCGACACTCATTCCGTTGTATGAAACTAGCGCGAGGCGTCTGCTTCCAAACTGCCTGCAGCTGTGTTTCGAGCGTGGTTTGTGGGATTGGAGAATTGCGCCCGTAACCCCTTTGCCACATCCCTGGTTTTAGTTGTCCTCTGTTTATTATTGTGTGTTCATCTTCATTTTGTTTACTTTTCCTTCTAATGTCCAACAATTGTAGAATTTTGTTTGTCATTCATTTCTTCTTAGCTGTCTTCTTTATTGCTGGTATTATTTCCTTTGATGTCTGTTATAGTGATTCCTTTAGCATTTGCCATTGTTCTTCTATGCAGCCCATTTTTGTCTATAGTTCTGTACCAATACTGTACAGTAACGGCATATTTCAAATTTGTCACACATTTTCTGATTTGATTCAAGCATTGCCACATCTCAAGCTGAACAGCGCATAAATGTCTTTGAATATAAATGTTATAGACGGGTTCTAAAAATATCTTGGATACAGAAAAGAACAAATACATCCATACGACAAGATCTTAATGTTGAAGAAGGTTGGCTACTAAAGACGATAAAACAAAGAAAATTGAAATATTTTGGTCACTTGAAGACAACATATTTTTTTTTAAAAAAACAAAAAAAAAAAAAAACCAGCCAAACAGAGACCACAAGAACACCGCATGACGAGAACACAGAAGAACCATTTGACAATTACACCATTAGAGAATTCCTGTTTTCGGACGACCAAGCACTAATAGCAGAATCTGAAGCTGAATTACAAGACCACATAAATAGTATAAACGAAATATGTAGGGAACATAACATGAAAATTAGCACAAGTAAAGCAGACGTAATGATTATAACTAAAGAAAAATAAACACCAACAATTCACCTAAACGAACATCCATTGAAACAAGTAAAGAGTTTCAAGTACCTAGGAAGTATAATATCATCAAATGGCAAATCACAAGACGATATCGAAAAAAGATGCAATAAGGCAACCCAACTCATTGGACAAATGGCACCAATACTAAAGAACAAACATGTATCGATAACTACTAAGAAAACACTTTACAACACAATCTTCCGACCAACTCTATAATGCCTATGCCAAACCTGGACAATGACAGAAAAATCACAACAACAGAACTGAGATTCCTGAGAAGAATACTCAATGTATCAAGAAGAGATAAGATCAAGAATGAAGAAATCAGGACTAAAGTGGGGGTTATAGCTGCGCTAGATTTTATTAGAAGGCAGCAAGTCAAGTGGTTTGGCCGTGCAAGTAGATTACCAACTAACAGTATACCACAAGCAATGATGTACAGACCAGATGGAAGCAGAGGAAGAGGCCGACCACGTAAACGATGGACGCAGGGGAAAACAGTCCATGGAAATATCGATACATGAAGCTCATAATCGGGCACTCTCCCGCTGTTTATACTTCACCTCGACACCGCAAGGTACAAGAGGAACATGAGACACCTCAAGGTACAAGAGGAACATGAAGAGATGAGATGCGATGATATGAAACGTCATGATAGTTTGGATAGAACAATTATGGAGGGATATATGCCCGGGAAGAGAGGAAGAGGAAGGCCACAGAGAATATGGATGCAGGATGTGGCAGATGATCTCCGGATGGGTGTATCGGACGCCGGTCATCTCGCTTATGACAGCGAAATTTTCGGGAAGGTTATTATGGGAGCGAGGTTCTGCAAAGGACATGCTACTGAATGAATGAATGAATTGCCAAATCTAGCTTGATTTTCTCAAAGCTCTCTTTAATTTCTTCTGTTGTATTCTTAGTTTTCCAATCACTTGTGCATGGTCACTTTTGCCATCTTCTCCTAGTCTTTGTAATTACGAACCTTAACTGTTTAAGCGCCATGGGATGACTGATCGTCTTAAGCGATTTCCCGTATCAGCCAAGGTAGTTTTCCCTACGCAACCCCCTTTTATTTGACATATAATTACAATATGCCTGCTATCTTATTAACAACTTTTAAGTCATAACTGTGACACACCCCTACTTCTCATTTTCCGCCATCCATTTTAGAGTGGTCTAAACCTACTTTTGGTTTGACACAGAATCCGTTAAACTGTTTAGAAATCAACTGATTATTAGTATGTCATCAATTTGATTATGACAATTGTTTTCTGGACTATTCTGTGAGGCTTTCATCTCAGACCCGTAAATTATATACCGCATATAAACAAACTTTGAAATCTGCTGTAAAATCTCCAGAACAAAATTTTTTTTTTGTTGGGTGGACATAATGATAAGGTAATACACTAAATCTCATCATTTTCCCTCAGTTGGTTACTGAGATATGGATGTTTATATTGAGGCAAACAAATGTGAATGCACTATAATTATAAATGCCGTAAACATTCTTAACTATGGGTAACTTTACTAATTTTGAAATCTAGTGCGGGAAGCGTCCCACGAGGCTTGATCTTTCTTTTTCTCCATTTCCATCTTCAGATAGATTTGTAAAGTGCATAATATGCATCCGGATCCTTCAAGTTTTTCACCTTTATCTCTGAAGTCTAAATATCCAATTCATTACGCTAGGGGTGAGGGGAAATTGTTAAATGCCATTATTAAATTGTAAAATTTAAATTTACGTAATGTAAACTGAACCATATATGCACGAGGCAGAGGAGGACATCTGAACACATAAGCCAGTCCACCATATGTAGGATAGCTATTATAGCTATCTTATGTCAGGCATTTCCTTCTTGATCTGACCAGTTTATCTCAAAGTGGCGTTGTTGTTTTTTTTTAAAAGATCCACGGGGCCAAGTTAGTCATCAGATTTTACCTTGAGAAGTTGTTTACTATTGTTTTGTTGGTATTTTCTTACTGCCATAATTATCATCATCAGGTGCCTTGTCGTCTGGCGTGGGTGACCAAGATTCTCCAAATCTTGCGATCTCCAACGGAGTGTATCAGTTCGTGTGTTGATAGTCTTTCGTGCCATGACACTGTCAAGAATTTTTTTCTCAAGACTCAAGAATTTTTCCTTGCTGTCTTCGTCAAGCTTTTATCCCACAACTCTTTCCGGTTGTCACATGTTCCGGTTTTTGTCTTCTCATAATAAAGGCAAGAAATAACTGCCTCTACCTGATATTTGTGATAAGCTGTCTTTTCCATTTCAATCAGTCAATCATGTGCCATGCCGGAAAGCGTGGGCGGTCATGACTCGCCATTTCACTCGATCGCCAGAGTCGTGGATCAGCTCAGTGTTCCTGTCTCGCCTATGCCATGCGGCCAAGCCATCCAGGTATTTTCCTCTAGGTCTTCCTCTTGGTCTGTTACCTTCGATCTTGCCAGTTGTCACTAAGTTCTCCAATCCATTCCTTCTCATAACGTGTCCAAAATTTTTTGACTGTCTACGTCTAATTTCTCTAATCAATTTATGATTTTCATTGGTCTCCTGTAGTACTTGGTCATTGGTTTTTCTGTCTGTCCATGGTATTCTTTGCATTTTCCTCAGAAACCACATTTCTGCAGCCATCAGATGTTTTTTCAGCTTGACTGCTCATTGTCAAAGTTTCACATCCATACAAAAGAACAGGCTCTATGTATCCCCTCAACACTCTTTTTCTCGTTTCAATTGACATCTTTTTATTGGTCAGAATGTTTTTCATCTTGCTAAAGGCTACTTTCGCCATGGCGATTCTTGTTCTAATCTGTTCAAGGCATCACCCATCAGATGTTATGACTGTTCCGAGATAATTGTACCGATTCACTTGTTGAACAATATTCCCATTTACTTGTATATTACACTGTGGTTTCGATTTAGTCTATTGTCAATAGTATAAATGCTGCAATCATAGTTTATTTTTCCACACCATAGATGTTTCTTACAGTAAATTGTCCAAAGTGTTAACAGGCGTTGCTTGAAACATTTGGTCTCCCTCAAAATGTCCAGATTGCTCTCTTTGGCTGACCTTCGAATTTTTAGCACTATTATATAAAACCACATCTCCAAAGTCTCCAGAGATGTTTTCGCTTGTTTACTAATTATTCAGGATTCGCTGCCATTTTAGTACAGGTTCTAAATAACATTCAAGAATTCATTTTATAATTTCCAATGACAATGACTTATTGTATAAACCGTTCTTCATTTGACAGAATGCAGTTTTTGTTTTTCCTATCCTGTTCTTTATCGCTGTACTGCATCTTCCATCGGATGTTATTCATATACTTAGATATTTTAATTTCTGCACTTGTCACAAAATAACGCCATTTACTTTAATTAAACATTTGGGCGCGATCTGTTTCTTTGATATCGCCATGAATTCGGTCTTCCTAGCGTTCAAACTAAGGCCTATATTTTCACTTTAACTACTGTATCAATCATTTCCTGTTGTTTACTTTCCGACTTCTATAAGCCTCTTCCAGCCACCTGTTGTTGGTTACAGTATCAAAGAGCCAGCATGAAAGGTTGGAGAGCATACAGAATGGGGCCATGCGGGTGATCCTGGGGTGCACAAAGGACACACCAATTATATGGATGAGGCATATCCTGGCGCTACCAACAATGGCGGATAGGCATAGGGTCCTTCAAGCCAAATGGTACCTGAGAGTTGCTGCAGATATGGATCACCCTCTGCATAAAGCCATGGATATGGTCAAAGGTCATAGACTAAGACGAGGCAGGTCCTGAATAGCACAGGCAGAAATATCTATACGTCAGATATGTGATCTAGAGACCATCAATCGTGAAAAAGAGTGGGTTGAAGTACCGGAAGACATGAAGGGCTGGCACAATGTAATAATAACACTGGGTCGTGAGTGCAGAGAATGGGCAGCGGGCCGCACAGAGTTTGAGGTGCAACAACTTATCCAGAGTAACATACATAAAAGTGACATAGTGATCTATACTGATGGGTCGGTGGTGAGAAACAGACGGAGTGGTTGGGGTTTCATTGCGAAGGCTAATGGGTGGTTCTTAAAAACAAGGAGAGTCTGGCATGTGAGGCTACGATCTCCAGCATGAGAATAGAGGTGGAGGCAGTCGCAGCGGCATTCCGTTGGTTAGAGGAGACCTGCAACACACACTGTCTTCATCAGGGACTCAAGGAGTATGCTTAGTAAGGTGAAGAAATGAATGTTTCGTGTGGAATGACTCACCTCGCTTCAGAAGTCACAGATTGTGAGAATTGTTTTTTGTCCTGGCCATGCGGGCGTGCGGGAGAATAAACATGCTGATAGGCAGCGAGAGAAAATTCCCCCACTTGGTCTCATATGCCAGACTCTCCTTTTTCAAGACTCGTCCACTTGCTTTTGCAGTAAAATCCCAACCACTAAGTCTGTTTCTCACCATTGACCCATCGGTGTAGATGACTATGTCACCTTGATGTGTATTACTCTGGATCATTTGTTGCACTTCAAACTAAGTGCGGCCTACTGCCCATTCTCTGCAGTCCGACCCAGTGTTACTATTACATTGTGCCAGTCCGTCATGTCTTCCGGAACTTCAACACACTCTTTTTCACGATTGATGGTCTCCAGATCACACATCTGACGTATAGATATTTCTGCCTGTGCCATCCAGGACCTATTCTGTTCTTTATCTCAGCGACGCATCTTCCATCTGATGTTATCCATGTGCCCAGATATCTGAATTCTTGCACTTGCCCCAAAATAACGTCATTTACTTTACAGCTAGATATAGTAAGCAAAATGTAAGGACCCTTTCCACACGCCTTGACCCAGCCTAAAATGAGTTCCACGAAATGTCTATGGAAGTAAAGGCGGCTGGTGAGATACCCATCACGTCGCCTGCCAGTGCTGATTTTACTATACAGTACATAATATTGATCTAACACAATATTCATTCATTCAGTAGTATGTCCTTTGCAGAACCTCGCTCCCATAACAACCTTCCGGAAAACTTCTCGATCACAAGCAAGATGTCCCGCGTCTGATACACCCATCTGGAGATCATCCGCCACATCCTGCACCCATCTTCTCTTTGGCCTTCCTCTTCCTCTCTTCCCAGGCATATACCCTTCCATTACTGTTCTCTCCAAACTTTCGTGACGTTTCAAGTGACCAAAATATTTCAATTTTCTTTGTTTTATCGTCTTTAATAGCCATCCCTCCTCAATATTCAACTCTTGAAGTATGGATGCATTTGTTCTTTTCTTTACCCAAGATATTCTTAGAACTCGTCTATAACATTTATATTCAAAGGCGTTTATGCGCTGTTCAACTTGTTTAGTAAGTGTCCATGTCTCACAGGCGTATGTTGCAATGGGAAAGATGCATGCTCTTAAAAATCTAATTTTTGTAGTTCTGTCTGTCCCACTCCATAATTTATTCATCTGTTTTAGTCTTTGAAGAGCAATGGATAGTCGCCGCTTAATTTCTTTCATTGTGTCACCGTTATTGGTAATCAACGACCCAAGATATTCAAAATTTTCCACCACGTCCAATTTTCCCCCATTAATGTATATTTCTTTCTCCATAGTAGTTTTATCTGTATGCATTATTTTTGTTTTTGCTATGTTAAGATATAAGTTGTGATTTTCACTATTCAATTGGGTTGAGGCTATTAGGTTTTCTATGCCATTCTGTGTTGTGGATAGTAATACTGTATCATCAGCATATCGAATCTCTGGTATGTCATGACCGCCGATATTTAGGGCATCATATAGCTCCCTGTTTATATCATCTCTTACATTTCTCATTATATTTTCGGCGTACAGGTTAAACAAATAGGGTGACAGCACGCAGCCCTGACGGACTCCTTGCTTGATGTCAAACCAATCTGATGTCTCGCCATCTATTCTAACTGCTGCTTGTTGGTCTAGATATAGCATTTTTATGAGATGTACTACATGTGATGGAAAGCCCATATTCCTCATGATTTCCCAAAGGTTCTGATGTTGTACACAGTCAAATGCCTTTGAATAATCCACAAAACATGAGGATAGGTTTACATTAAATTCTCTGCACTTCTCTATTATTAAACGCATGTTGAATATGTGATCTCTTGTTCCTCTTCCTTGTCTAAATCCAGCTTGAACCACGTTAATCTCTTCTTCCATTTTCTTACTTAGTTAGTTAGTCTTTCCTCTTGAGCCTAAGGCGGCGCATAGGGCAGAAGTCCTGTCTCTCCATGCCTGGCGATTCGCTGCTACCTGTTGTAGATCTTGGATATTTACTTGGCCATTGAATGAGCCTTCTCTAATGATGGTTCTACGCAGGGTCTCACTTGGTCTTCCCCGTTTTCTTTTCCCTACCGGTGACCATATGAGGGCTTGGTAGGGGAGTCTTGTCTTGTCCATTCTGAGTACATGGCCGATGTAGTTCCAACGGCGTCTTCTTATGAAATTGGATACTGTATCTTGCTTAGTCTCTTGTCTTATTTGCGAATTGGTTCTGAATTCTGTCCAGTGGATGTTTAGAAGTCTTCTAAGACATTTGTTCTCAAAATTGTCTAACTTTTTATCTAAAGCTACCGTTGATTTCCAACTTTCACATCCATACGTTAACACTGGAATCACACAAGAGTTGAAGATTTTAAGTTTTGTGTGTTTGCTGAGTGTCTTTGACTTCCAGATGTTTGACAGTTTATTGAAGGCACTAGATGCCAGTGCGATTCTAGATGATATTTCTGGTGTTGAGTCCCCTGTAGATGTCATTTTGCTTCCTAGGTATGTGAAGCTGTTGACTTTTTCAAGAACGTAGCTGTTCAATTTGGTGTCATCTGAACTGTTGGTAAGATCAATAGTCTTTGTTTTTGTGGTGTTAATTTGGAGACCAATTTGCCCTGAAACATTTTGGAGGTGGTTTATTTTCTCTTGGGCATCCGGGTGTGTTGAACTCAAAAGCACTATGTCGTCCGCAAAGTCCAGGTCTTCTAGAGTTTTGTCAACCCAATGGATACCCATATTTGTATTGTTTGTGCATTTGCGCATGACCCAGTCGATAGCTATTCCAAAAAGCATCGGTGATAAGACACAACCCTGTTTCACTCCTGTTTCGACTGAGAACCACTCAGAGTTGCCTGTTTCTGTTCTTACGCAGCAACGTGTCTCTTTGTAGAAAGATTTTATAACGTTGGTATATTTGGTAGGAAAACCATAGATGTTAAGTAGATTCCAAAGTGAAGGACGGTGGATGCTGTCGAAGGCTTTTTGAAAGTCGACAAAGTTGGTGATTAATTTCGACTGGAATTCTACTATTTTCTTACTAAGTCTTCGCATTATGACTTTTAGTAGAATTTTACTTGCATGACTGATCAGGGCAACAGTTTTATACTTGGTGCATAATTTCAGGTTGCCCTTTTTTGGTATTGGAATGAAGATAGTTCTCTTCCAATCTTTTGGCCATATACCATATTTCCAAATCTTTGTACATAATGCATGATATATGTGTATGCTTTCTTCTCCTCCCGCTTTAATTAGTTCAGCTGGTATCTCATCACATCCAGGTGATTTACCATTCTTCAGGTTCTTTATAGCCCAAGCAATTTCATCTAATGAGGGTTCAGGTTCTGTCTCTGCTGTCATTGGCTCATGTATTTCATTCATATCCTCACTGTCACTCATATCATACATTCCACTGCAGTACTCCTGCCATCTTTCTAGAATTTGTCTAGATTCTGTTAAGGTATTTCCCATCTTGTCACAGATAACATTCAATTGAGGTTGAACATTGTTTGTCAATAACTTCATTTCTTTGAACATTTCATAATCTCTTCCAGCCTTATGATATTGCTCTATTCTGGTACAGCAATCTTGTATATATTGATTTTTGTCCTTTCTTGTGTTCTTTCTTATTTCTTGAGTTAAAGATTTATACTTCATCCTGCTGTTATCGGATTCATCTCCTTTCTGTTTCAGCTCCCTTCGTTGTTTTATTAATTCTAACGTGTCTGATGTAATCCATGGCTTAAGTTACTTTTTCTTGGTCGGAGTTAGATCTTTGGCTGCAGTTATCAAGATATCTCTAGCTTGTACTGCCAGTTCATCAGGTGTCATTTCTTCTTGTACAGACATCAAGACCCCAAAGCGATTCCTAACTTCTATGTTGTATGCGTCTGGTATTTTTGTGAGATCAAAATGAAGTGGCCTTGGTCCTCGGGTAAGCTTTCTGAGTTTTAATTTCAGATCTACTTCTAATAACTGATGATCTGTATCACAGTCTGCACTTCGTAGGGTTTTTACAGATGTTATGCTTGATCTCCATCTTCTATGTATTAAAATATAATCTATCTGATTTTTGGTAAAACTGTCTGGAGACTTCCATGTGAAGAGTCTACTTGGATGTTGTTTAAAAAGTGTGTTGGCTATCGTTAACTCATTTTCTGTGCAAAATTCAATTAATTTGTCACCTGCATCATTTCTATTTCCTAATCCAAATTTTCCTGAAACGTGTCTCTCATTTTCAGCTCTTCCTGCACCTACTTTTGCATTAAAATCTCCCATTATTATTGCTATATCATTATGACCAATCTTATTTAATGTGTCTTGTAGTATGTTGTAAAAATCCTCAATTTCGTCCTCCTCTGCTGTTGAAGTAGGTGCATATATATGTATGAGAGTTGTGTTTTTTGGACGGCCTTTAAGTCTAATAGTGAGGATTCTATCACTAACTGGATTATATCCCATTAAAGCTTTTGCAGTTGTCTTATCTAAACAAAATGCCACTCCACTCTGACCTCCGACATCTCTACCAGAATAAATGAAAATACTTCCATTTTCAGTTGTAAAATGTCCCTTGCCGCTCCAGCGATGTTCACTAATTGCTAAAATTTGAATGTTTAATCTCTCAATCTCATCGCACACTACTTTAACCTTTCCCTCATACAAACTTCTCACATTCCACGTTGCCATTCTCACTCTGTTTCTTAGTCTGACACAGGGGATTTCCTTGGTAACACAGTCAGGATTAACTCCGTCATCACGATTACTAGTACTGGTCCCTGCGTCACACTCTTCCCCAGTGTTATCTGATCTGCCTGGCCTAGGGGTCTCGCCACCAGATCTCTTTCTTATTATGTTTTCTTTCAAGGTTGTTATGGTTTCTTGGCAAGTTTTGCAGAAGGTAGTTTGCCATTGCTTTCCTTCTGGGCAGTGACTGTACTAGTCGGTGGCCATAGCCATAGTCTCTACTGATGAGATCATCTGCCTATCGCCGCAGAGTGCAAGAAAATAACCAACAACAATCTGTCGGCTGCTCTCACATTCCATCCACCACCTGCTTCCATGGCTTCACGTAACCCTGATCGGGGGGCTAAACGGGTACTCTACCTTGCCCAAGGGTGTCTCGTAGACTAACGGAGGAAAGGAGGCGTCTTACGTCTCCTTTGATAGGGGATACCCCTACCCCGCTAACCGGTAACACAATATGCCAAACGCTTATTAAAGCTTGTGATGTTCCCGTATATATTTTTGTTTTGTGGCGTGTTCTTTGTTTTTATATTTTCGTTCTTACGTTAACATCTCAGGTTTATCGTACATACAAATTACTACTATTAAAATGGAAAGAAGTCAGTTTATCATTTCTGTGAAACCTAGTTGCGAGGGTCGCACACACACACACACACACACACACACACGCACACGCACACGCACACACACACACACACACACACACACACACACACACACACACACACACACACACACAGGCACTCATTATCTCACACACAAGAACACTGACTTAATTTTATGCCCACCACGACTGCTGGGGTCGTCGACAAGGGCCTTATTAATATAAAACTGATTACTGCTGGGCCCACATCATTTCCCGACTTTTTTGCACTCAGAGATAAGGGATCGAGACGACACCATTTCAGCCGAAAGCACAGCTCTAACCCAGATGGAACATGAGTAAGGCAGTTTGTGCCTCATTGTTCGTGACAACGGAAAACATTATTCACTTTGTTTTGTTATGTTCAGAGCAGACATTAGAATTCAATTTCGGTTCTCATTGTATTATCGCAGTTAAACGTAATAACCACGAGATCAACGCACAAAAGATAGAGTGCAAGGTATTAAAATAATTTACCCCGAGATCAACGAACAAAAGATAGAATGTAAGGTGTTAACATAATTTCATTTACTGCAAATCCTGGGTTCAACCCCATATATCTAATATATGCTAGAAGGAACTGCTTCGTTCGACATGACACGGATATGTCTAATTTTAACACATTTCTCCTCCTCCTCCTCCTCTGTGAGGTTTATTTATAGGGGTTACATCTGTTAGAATGTAACACCCACTTAAGAGGAATTTAATTGTCTGAGGAATATTATCAGGGTAAGCCCAAAGGGGATGGGTTCCTATCCTCTATCAAGATCACCTACTAGAAGCTAAATTTTATTGGCTCGTTCCCCCACGTGAAGATACTAAGGATGTGTCGTATCAACACGAATTAATGAAGAAAATTATATAGATATAAGTTTAAGCTTCTTGGAAAGGTGTGGAGACCACGGACTATTGCCACTATCCCAAAATTTGGATGCCCTTTTCTATCACTGGGGAAAAGGTGCTAGTGTGCAGATGTCCGCCCTCATATGGTCTAAATTAATATGGTCACATATGATTTATAATACACAAGTATTTGATAGACCAGACCAACAATATCATGACAAACCATTCACAGTATAAACAGGATATACAGTGACATCACATAATTTTTGTGTTTACAAACAATGTGTAAGAATCAATCAACAAATGGTCTGGTAACATAAAGTGTAATAAATCAAAAAAATATGACAACCAAATATATTCTTCACATTGATTACATCTCTGGAGAAAACATTGTCAGGTTCACATGGAATATCAGCTGAGGTAAATGCATAATTGTGGAAACACAAATAGTGAAATCATCCCACATACATTAAAATATCATAATGTATAACAAAGTACTACCAAATGTAATAAAAAGGATATTTATATATTTGATGCAGTTGATATCTGCCGGTAGGTACTTCGGTGGGTTTAAGGTTCACATGGATGCAGGTCTCTTCCGGGGAACCAGTTTTCTCTCAAGGGGTCATCATCAAAGTGAGTGAGGAATGGTAAGGTCTTCAATTTGGATCTAACATCAGGAATTCTCACTGGGTTCATGGGTTACATGGGTGAGATCTTGGTAGGATGGGGGTGGTGGATGATGCAAGGAAATGGGCTGTCCTATTTGGGCTGGCAAAAGATGGACATGACATACAAGTTTACCGCCCTCAGCAACCAAGACCGCATCTTCACAACCGTAGGCTTTCAGTTAAGCGCCCCATCTTACTTTAAGAATTGGTTGGTCACACAATGAAGCTTTGCCTGCTTGAAGGACCCAGAACCCCTGCTAGGCTTGCACTCAACATGTGAACTAACAATCTAAAGTGAGAGTCATCATTTCCTGTCTCCCCCACCATTGCGACTACCGCTCTTCAGCTCGCTGTTTCCGGCTGTAAGCCCCTGCCTGCATCATGTTTATTCTATCTGTATCGGCTGCTAGGCGATGTGGGTGTATGGAGTTCCGTTTTGGTCAGAACTATGAAGTCGAAGGCTGTGAGTTGGCTGGGAATATCTCACATCCTCCCCTCCTAATCCTCCTCATCTTCCTCCTCCTCCTCCTCCTCCTTCTTCTTCTTCTTCTTCTTCTTCTTCTTCTTCTTCTTCTTCTTCTTCTTCTTCTTCTTCTTCTTCTTCTTCTTCTTCTTCTTCTTTCTTTCCGGTTTCCGGCTACCAGCGGACGTGATTTCACAAGCTCTCCCAATGTTTATATAATTTAACAAAGTTGTGCCTATTTCAATCGAGATGCTGTGTATTTCATTGTGTTTTTCTAAAAACTGGATCTAATACTAATTAATATATTAAGTTTATGTGACTATTAGTTAGTGAAATGCTGATTTCTTTGTGAAATGTAAGGTAAGAACGTTCAGTTTTGAAAACTACCAATTATCGATTAACGTCAATGTGTGATTTAACCATGTGGGACTAGCGCGTGGTTAGTCGCCAAGCACGCGTTACCGAAAGGCGGCGAACTTGTGTGTACTCCCGGCCTGTTGGAGCCTCATACATTACTAATATGGCGTCCAACTTACGGAACACTACTTTATCCAAGCGCCATGAAAATACAAACAAAGACAAGACGGGGAAAAGTGTGACGAGCACGCCACCCAAACGTCGGATTTCTTCAACGCCAACTTCACACGTGTGGTCTAGTGAATCTGCAGACACTGATCCCAAGCTCAAGCTGGTCGAACATCACAGTTCATTAGCCCAATCTGATGAGACTAACACATCATCTTTAGTCACTCTTTCCTCAGCCGAACCACACAACCACAACGCCTGTCGTGAACTCATCCAGGCTTTGGAGGACAGGCTAAAAGACTTTATTTCCAACAACACAACTAATATCATTGCCGTGTTTAAAGAAGAAAACGCTCGCCTTCAAAAAGAAATCCGCCTCCTTAAAGAAGAGAAGGACACATTTAAAACAACAATCCATGCCTTAAAACTAAAGAGTGCACAGTCATTTGACAAAAGTGCACAAACAGGAAGTATTCATAGTGCTGCAGAGGTGTGTATGACCAGTGGATGTTCGTCGCAAAATGACATGCAGTTAGTTTCCACAGGCTGCAACACTACTAAACCTGTAGAACGTGCACCATCCATCTACCCCATTGATGTGCGTGTCAGCAATAGGTCCCAGGCCTCAAGTGTAGACTCTCCAGCAGCAGACGAGAAGTTAAAGAGCTCAGCCACTACCACTACTGAGCATCAACAACCAGCCCAAACAAGCAACGACTATAATAAACAAGAACGCATGAAAGATGACAGCGATCAGTGGCAAGAAATCAAACGGGCGCGTCAACAGCGTGAAATAACAATGGATGACAGTGCAACTCATGTCGTCATTGGAAACTCTCTGCTCAAGGGAATCTATAGTGACCGCATGTCATCTTCTGACAGCGAAACTACCTCGATCTACCCGCTACCAGGAGCTGACATTGACAGACTGACCTCTACACTGCGGAAATTCAAGGTGAATGATAGAATTAGAAGAACAACAGTCCATATCGGTGTCAACAATATTATGAACAATCACATCATAAGCACCTCACAACTCGCTACATTGGAGGTGTTGTTGCGCAAGAAATTTCCTAAAGCATCTATTTTCTTTTCATCAATCATACTGCCATGTTATGGATTCCAGCGCCGCACTGCCGATGCTGGCAATCTGACTCTACATAAATTTTGTCAAGAAACTAACAATGCTTTCATTAATAATACCCCGTATTTCACATCGCCGTCCGGGGCTCCCAAGAAAAAACTATATAAGGATCAACTACATTGTTCAAAACTAGGAACTAGCATACTAGCGAAGAACATAAAATATCCTGAACGTACCCAACAATTAGAACCAGTTTCAGTTACAGGAGTAAACCGATCTTCACCTCCGGCTGTAGCCATCTCTCAGTGTTCAGAAAACACTCAACCTCTGCCCACACCACCCTTGCCTATTCCCCAGGAATACAAGGCTGTAAATAGCGACCCAGGCTCCAATCCCAATGTTGCTAACTATGGTGCATTGTTTCCTCCCTTGCCCATAAAACAGTCTCCACCTAGCATGTCAAAGGGGTCACCGATAAACAATGTTGCGGTGCCCCCGATGCCTGCTTCCAATGTAGGCACTTCCAGTAGCTCTCATAGCAGTGGTCCCTCGTTGGACTGTAATCCACACTCTTATCAGTGGGATTGTCAACTTCAACAGCTAATGCAATACAATCCTGCAGCCCTGCACCAAGCTTTAATGATGTCACTCCATCACAGACATTTTCCTATCCCCTCTAATAGTCGTAACTACCACTAAATAAAGTTTCAAAACCTCTGAAATTGTTCTACCACAAGCGACATCATCTTTTCATTGTGTAATGTTCGCCAATCACGATCAGTGGCTCAACAAAGATGGTCTACATATAGGCCATCTCAACATCTATCATTTGCTCAATAAATTACCTGAGCTTTCAGTAATACTGTGCAAACAGTTCCATGTGTTTGGAATCACAGAAAGTCGTCTCAACGCAAAAATAACCGACTCTGAAATCTCTCTTAAGGGGTTTAAAGTAATTCGAAGAGACGCACATTAAAAATTAGAGACAGGTATTGCTGTATACATTTCAAATTCTCTCAACTGTTCCCGTAGAAGTGATCTCGAGATAGAAGAGATAGAATGTGTTTGGTTAGAGGTGAAGCCAGTCAGCCATCAACCGTTTCTCATTGGATACCTATATCGAAATCCCTGTGCTGGGTATAGTTGGTATGACTGTTTCACTACAATGATGGATAGGGTGTTTACAGCAGGTAGAGAAGTCATGATATTAGGTGACTTTAACATAGATATTACTAAATCCAACCAGACATGGGAAGATATCATTCTATCTTACAATTTCAAACAACTAATAAATCGTCCCACAAGAGTTACAGACATCTCCTCAACTATAATTGATCATATATATGTTACTTGTCCAGTTAATATTACCGAATGTTCTGTTCCTGTTAGTGCAGTTAGTGACCATTACCCAATATGTTGTACATGGTCGAAAATTGGGTTCAAAACTCCTAAAAATAAACATTTAAGCATCAAATTTAGAAACTTTAAAGCTCTCAACCAAAATTTATTTTTAGACGACTTAAAAAATGCAGCCCTTGAACATGTTTACCAACTTCCTGATCCGGATGATGCACTAGCTTACTGGACAAAGACAGTCTACAATGTATTTGATAAACATGTGCCAGTCAAAGAAGTTCGAGTCAAGAATCAACATAAGTCTCCGTGGGTCACTAACGAAGTTCTCGAAATCATGAGAGAACGAGATACAGCACACAAAAATAAAGATTTTATCAATTACCGCAGACTAAGAAATAAAGTTAAATAAGAAGTTCGTAGGATAAAGAAAGATCATTTCAAAAATTTGATTGTAGATAAATCAAATAATACAAATATATGGAAGGCTTTTAACTCGCTAACCAACAAGAAACACTCTTCAGAGTCAGCAATACCAAACTCTATAACATGCGAGGATTTCAGTTACTTCTTTCAATCAGAAATAGAGAATCTAAAGTCCCCAATACCAGACTCAGTATGTAATTTAAGTTCACTGTCATCATTCTGTGAAGGGAAGTGCTCTAGAAATATTCCACCTGAGAATTCCTTGATGTCTGTTGCAGAAGTATATAAATATCTCTCGAATCTCAAAGCAACAAATTCAGAAGGCCTAGATGGTATCAGTAATAGAATTCTTCGGTGTGCTGCACCTATTATTAGTGAGTCCTTAACGTTCATATATAACCAGTGCCTATCCAAAAACTACTTTCCATCTGCCTTTAAAGTTGCTAAAGTGTATCCTCTACTTAAAAATGGTTCAACTGATATTAGCGTCTTGGGTAATTATAGACCTATTTCCTTACTATCGTCGCTATCAAAGCCATTAGAAAAACACATGCATAAAATAACACTACATCATTTAATTAACAACGATCTAATAATTGACAGTCAATCTGGGTTTCGACCTAAATATTCTTGCCATAGTGCCCTTACAAAAATGACCGATAACTGGCATCTTTGTATCAACAATGGCAACATTTGTGGAGCAGTATTTGTAGACTTTAAAAAGGCCTTTGATATGGTAGATCATGATATTTTAATTAGAAAATTAAAACACATGAAGACTGGCACCAATATGGTGGACCTAATTACGTCATTTTTATCAGACAGACAACAAGTAGTGTCCTTCAATAACTGTCTATCAAGACCCACACAACTTAATTTTGGGGTGCCTCAGGGCTCAATACTAGGTCCGCTGCTTTTTGCAGTGTATATTAACGATCTTCCTTTATACCTCAATACTTCGTGTGATCTATTTGCGGACGACTGCACTATTTACACAAGTCAAGAGAGCCTTTGTGACTTAGAGAGCTCTTTACAAAACGATATTGACAACCTTAGTAGATGGAGCAATGAAAATCGCATGTTAATTAACATCGACAAAACCAAATCCATGCTAATAACGACCAGACAAAAACTACAGACCCTAGCCATAACTGGGACACCGCTCGAGCTCCACGTGGACACGTTACCTATAATTAATGTAAATGAACATAAAACATTAGGTCTTTTAATTTACAGACATTTAAACTGGAGCCCTCATGTTCACGCCCTTACCAAGAGAATAGCACAAAAAGTTTACCAACTTGCTAAAATTCAACACTTTTTGGATGAAAGCACACGTAAAATATTCTATGCATCCTATATCCAATCACCTCTCGATTATTGTTCCACAGTCTGGGATGGCTGCCCTAAATCTAATATGAAACGATTGTGTTCGCTTCAAAACCGCGCTATACGTCTAGTTTCTAGCATAAAGCACGTTGAAAGTAATAAATTATACAGCCATCTAAGACTTCTACCACTTCAAAAGCGCTTCTTTTTTAACAAAGCCAAATTAGTGAATAAAATTATATCTGAAAATACCCCAGAGTATCTTCTACCGTTAATTCAATCTAATGCAATGAACAGTAAGCGCTTAAATTTATTACAGCTTCCTAAGCCTAGATTGGACTTATACAAAACTTGTTTCGCATATTCTGGTGCTCACTTGTGGAATAGCCTTCCAACAGAACTGAAAACACCAATGAGTCCCTACACATTCAACCGAAAACTCTTTCAATACTTACTTCATACCGACTATATGCCTCCATAAGTCACCTACTAGTATCATTTTCCCACTATCATTCTTCACTGTATGTGTGTGAACGAGACAGTGGGTGAGAGAGTGAGTGAGAAAGAGTGTGAGTGGAGGAATTAGTATGATAGAGAGAGTGAGAGAGTATGCATGCGCGTGTGCCTGAGTGAGTGTAAAAGTGAGTGAGTGTGTGGACATATGTGTGAGAGATTTAGTTAGAGAATGAGTGAATCTGAGAGAGTGGGTGTGTTGTGTGTCTGCCTGTCTGTGTGATAGAGTGTGAAAGTTAGTGAGTGAGTGTGAGTTAGAGAGTCATCGAGTAAATGAGTGAGTAAGGGAGCGTGAGTGAGTGAGAGAGAATTTGTGGGTATGCGTGTATGTGCACGAATGAGTGAGTGTGAGAGCGAGTGAGTGGGTAAAAGAGAGAGCGTGGGTGAATGAGAGAGTGCATGAGAAAGTGTAATGTATGTGTGTGCATGTCTGGATGTGTGTATGGGTGTATATGTGTGTACATGTGTGTATCTGTGTGTGACTCTGTGTGTATGTCTGTACGTGTGTTAAAGTGTGCGTTCATGTGTTTATATGCGTTTATATGCATGTGCGTGTGTGTATGTGTGTATGGATGAGTCTGTGTGTGTGTGTGCTCGTGTATGTATTGTATATCTTTGTATGTGTAAGTGTGCACGCATGCAGTGTATGCGAGGGAGTGTATATTCGGGTGTTATGTGAGTACGTGTGAGTAAGTATATGGATGTGTGCAGGTGTGTGTATTGCGTGGGTATGATGTGTGTGGGTGTGTGTATGTACATGTGTGTGAGAGAGAAGAGAGAGAGAGAGAGAGAGAGAGAGAGAGAGAGAGAGAGAGAGTTGAGCGCACGCATGTCATCTAACATGCTGATCCATATGTTTTGTGTATTCTCATTTTTTTCATATTATCATTTTGATGCACTTGATTTTAACATGCATAAAATGAATTCATGTAAATTACTGTAAAGCAAGTGAGAGTGTTAGTGAGTGTAAGTAAGAGAGAGAGAGTGAATGAGTGTGAGAGTGTGTGTATGTAAAGAGAGCTCAACAGAGAGAGAGAGAGAGAGAGAGAGACAGAGAGAGAGAGCGAGAGAGAGAGAGAGAGAGAGAGAGAGAGAGAGAGAGAGAGAGAGGGAGAGAAAAAAAAGAGTTGAATTGCATCACTAATTTTTACGCTACATAATGTATATGTACAATTTTTTCTCCACTTCTTGCAATTGCGAGAATTCTCACGACAATCGTCAGTGTCTCAATTGTGTGTAAAGTGTGGGAGTTTGTTCTTATTAGCTTCAGTGATCATGTGAGGCATCAAGTATTTGTCTAGATGTGAGGATGTATGTATGGGTGTGTATGTGAGGGATATGTGTGTGTGTGTGTGTGGGGAATGTGTGTGTGTGTCTGTGTAAGAGAGAGAGAGAGAGAGAGAGAGAGAGAGAGAGAGAGAGAGAGAGAGAGAGAGAGAGAGAGAGAGAGAGAATTCAGTGCTCGCATGTCCTGTAACATGCCATTCCATATTTTTTTTGTATTTTCATCTTTCACATTATCATTTTGTATGTATGACACTTGATTTTATCATGTATAATATAACATTACTGTAATGTGCGTGAGAGCGTTAGTGAGAGAGAGAGAGAGAGAGAGAGAGAGAGAGAGAGAGAGAGAGAGAGAGAGAGAGAGAGAGAGAGAGAGAGAGAGTTGAATTGCATCACTAATTTTTAAGTTACAAAATGTATATGTACAATTTTTCTCCATTTTCTTTACAATTTTGCGACAATGCTCACGACAATCGTCACTGTATGTGTGTGTAAAGTGTGGGAGTTTGATCATAATAGTAGGTTGGGGGATCGGGGGATGTGTGTGTGGGTGGATTCGTCATGTGTGTGGGTGGGCTCAGGATGTGTGGGTGGGAGGGGTGGGTTTGTGTGGGTGGGTGGGGGATTGTGTTTGGGTGGGTGGGGGATTGTGTGTGGGTGCGTGCGAGATGTATGGGTGTATGGGGAGATGTGTTTGTGGGTGGGGATGTGTGTTTGTGTAGGTCGTTGTGGGTGAGTGGGTGAGGAGGATATGTTGGTGGATGATATGTGGGGATGATGTGGGGATATGTGGTGGGTGGGAGATGTGTGCAGGTGGGGTGGTTGTGGGTGTGGGGATGTGTGTGTGGGTGAGGGATGTGTATGGGTGTGGGATGTTTGGGTGGATGGGTGGGGAGTGTGTGTGGGTGAGAGATGTGTGGGTGAATGTGTGTGGGGGGTGTGTGGGTTGGGGGAGGGGTGCGTGATGGGTGTGGCTGATGGATTTGGAGATGTGTGTGTGTGGGTGGGGGTGTGTGTGGCTGAATGAAGGATGTATGTGTGGGTAGTGAGGGTGATTGTAGTTGGGGGATGTGTGGATGGGTAGGAGATGTGTGGATAGATGTGTGTGTGGGTGAGGGATGTGTCTTTGGGATGTGTGTGAGTGTGGTATTGTGTGGGAGGGGAGCTGGGTGTGGTTAAATGATGTTTGTGTGGGTGGGTGAAGGTGTGGTTGGGTTTGTGGGTGGGTGAAGGATGTGTGTGAGGGTGGGGGATGTGTGCTTAGATGGGTGGTTGGGATGCGTGAGTGTGGGTGGGTAGATAGGAGATGTATGTGTTGATGAGTGGGTAAGGGATGTGTGGGTGTTAGTGGTTGAGGGATAAGTACGTGTGTCTAGGGATGTGTGAGGGGATGAATGTATGGGTTGTGTGTGCGTGGATGGGAGGTGTGTGTTTGTGAATGGGGAATGTGTTGGTGGGTGGGGATGTGTGTGAAGGATGTTTGTATGGGTGGGGAGATTGTGCGTGGGTGGGGATGTGTGTGTATATGGGTAGGGGTGTGTGGTTAAGGGATGTGTGGCTGGGGGAATGGGTGGATGGAGGATATGTGGTTGGGTGGATGATGTGTGGTTGGGTAGAGGATGTGTGGTTGGGTAGAGGATGTGTGGGTGGGTGATTGTTTATGAGTAAGGGTGTGTGGTTAAGGGATGTTTGGTTGGGAGATGGGTGGGTAGAGGATGTGTGGGTGGGTAGAGGATATGTGGGTGGGTGAGTGTGTGCAGGTTAGGAGATGGTGGGGGATGTTTGTAGGTGCGGGCTCGGGATCTGTGAGTGGGCTGGGGGAGATGGGAGATTATGTGGGTGAGTGCGGAATTTGTGTGTGGGTAGGTGCGGAATATGTGAGTTGACGGGGAGACATGTGTTTGGCTGAGGAATGTGTGTTTGGTTGGGTGGTTAGAGGTGTGTGGGTGGAGGAGGATATTGGGTGAGTGATTGTTGGTGGGAAATGGGACGGGTAGAGGATATGTGAGTGGGTGGGGAGATGTGTGTAGGTGGGGGATGTGTGGGTTATTGAATGTATGTGTGGGTTATTGAATGTATGTGTGCTTGGGGTGTGGGTGGATGGGATGTGTGGTGGATGAGAGGTGTGTGTGGGTGGGGAGATGTGTAGGTGTAGGGATGTGGTGGATGGGTGGGGGAATGTATTGTATGTGTGTGTGGTTGGGTGGGGAAGTTGGAGTGAATGGGGGATGTGTGGGTGGTGGATGTGTCTCATAACATAGTAATATGCATTGTTTATGTTTAGAAAATTCATGTGACAATTTTTTTTTCCTATGCACTGTTGATGACAGAAAGATGAATGATTGGAACGGCCGAATGTAAGACGGGCCTGCGTGCCCAATTTGTTACCCTTTGAAAATAAAGTCTGTTCGTTCGTTCGTTCGTTCGTTCGTTCGTTCTTCTTCCCTCTTCCTCCTCCTCCTCCTTCTTTTTCTTCTTCTTCTTCTTCTTCTTCTTCTTCTTCTTCT